>JADNRX010000599.1:0-30186 GCA_015501595.1 Hymenopellis radicata | reverse complement strand
CGACGAACCGTGTTCGGGATTCGGGAAACAAGGTGAGCTGGATGGTCCAGTTCCTAGACGCATTGACTGACAATGCTGGAAGACCAGCCTTCCACGACGCGCTCACGGCCCTCGCCATATGGACACGGCGTGTGCATTCAAGAGATGGGCGCTCGCTGACGGTCTTCGATTCGAACGGTCATGTCTATGGGACCGCCGTCTCGCATCAATTCACTTGGCTACATGCCGGTGAACGACAGTTTGGCTACACGCCGACTGTATGATCATATGTCCTTCAAGCCATCATTGTGCCTACCGGTGAGTTGTTCAAGTTGGTCACAAAGCCGTGTCAACTAACCACTTGTTTCAGACATAATCGACGACGTGTTGAAGGAACCCGGATGAAACTCGACTGGTAAGTCTACGCTTTGTTGACTTGGGCCTTGACTCGATCGTTCATGTATAGACTCGCTTGGATATCGACTTGAATGTGCCACGGTATGGTGTTCGCTTCAACGAGAAGTTAAATATACTTTAGTTGCACGACTGCACCTGGCTATGTCGGAGGAACTGTTGTCCTCATCAGTCTTGTAAGTTTTCCCTTGTTCTTTACATACGTTCACTAGTCAATACCGACACGGACTGTTCACTTGGCTTGGTGCCGGTGACTGACAGTTTGGCTTCGTGCCGGCTGAACCCTTGTTCTTGAAGGTACGTGTCGCCGCAGACAGCCCTCAACCCTCTTCGAACTCATTGTTGCTTACAGCTATGACCGACGACTCGGCTTGCAGAAGGATTTCCGCCCGAAGGATCTTCACTGGTAAGTATAATGCATCATCTTAGTTCCTCGCAGCCGAATTGTCCATATAGAGACTCGCGCTACGGAACCCTCGAGCCCTTTCGCGTATGCCGTGCTCCTAACACTCATCAACGATGTCCTTCACGGAGGTCAACGCCGCCGAGCACTCGTGTCAACTGTAAGTAAGTATTAACAAGTTTGCCTTGTTCTTATCATTTCATTCACAGCAGTCGATTCTGGTTACGTGAGCGAGGCACGTAGACGTGCTCCAGGTTATCGCGGGGCATGCTTCTATGCAGAGCACCTCGAGTTCATGCCCCCCCCCCTCTAAGTAAGTTTCTATTTTTACACTCGCACGCGCTCCAACTGAGGACGTCTCCTCAGGGCGCGCACCACCTCCAAGAAGAAGAGGGAAGACAACACGGGACGGGCATGTCCCCCGCCCGCCTCCTAGAACCGACGAAGAGAAGATCCCACAGCGAAGGAGGGTGTCTCCCGGTTTGGAGAGTGACATCCTCTGGGGGCGCGTCTTCCTCAGAGCACGTCTTCCTGGGAGCGTCTCCTTCCAGGACGCATCTCCGCCCAAGGGAGGAGTGTATCTGAAGAGGTGTCGCCGCCCCATACCGTGGGTGAGGAGACGCGCGCGCTTGAGGGAGAGACGGTCGGTGGGATTGATGTCTTGGTAAGTTGTTTACACAGTGATAGTGTTATCGTGACTGACAGTGCGAAGTTGACATTAGACCAGTCTTTTCTTTCTACTTGTAGCCGGACAGATATAGTAAATCTGAGGTGAATCGTACTTGAGTGAGGAAGGACAAGTGCGATACTTTTCCAGGGCAATCGCACTACTAGTAGCTTGGTCGATCTCCCCAAAAGACCCCCACATAAGTAGGAACATTCATGCGCATTCTCGCATTGCCCCCTTGGCGAGTGAAAGTCTCAGTGCCGCTCTGGATACAGAACCCCTTCCTCAAATGAGCACCTTAAACCACGTTCTCCATCGCACTCATAGGCTCATACGTGGCCATCGCATGCCGTGTAGTACAAGTGATATTCGAGATCGTCAAGGTTTGTTGCCTTGAGCTTTTTCGCCGAGTCGCGTGAACCTGAAGCGGTGTACAGAGTCTGGGCATCTTAATCACCTGGGTCATCGACCCATCCCTCGTGCCTCCTCTGCCCAAATACTACTCGGGAGCACCTCGTCCGGTGGACTCATCATCATCACCCACCGCCGTCACTGAAAATCGAAAGAAACGCTGCAAGGCAGCTAAAGGTACGACATCGCCATCTCTCATTCATCACCTCCTGATAACCTCCACAGCTTGGTGTTCATCAATACAGTCGCTGAAGAAAAGACTGCGCCCATTTACACGACGCATAACAGTCGGATTCACTGCTATATCATTATTCTCATCCGCGACCCCTCTTGTAGCTCGCGCATACATTTCGGGAGTCATCACGGCGATTCGTACAGTGCGCAACCTTCAAGGCCACAGAGTCACTTCCAAGACATTCAACGTGGCTCAGCTCCCTCCGAGTACACATATCAAAGCTCCCACACCATGTTGTTCGCCTGCCGAGTCAGAAAAGTGCTATGCGTTGGTGGAGATCGAGACCGTGTTGGAGGGGAAGAAGAAGAAGAAGACGTTCCGAAAGAAGATCAAGGGCAGTGTCCTTCGAGTGTGCCAAAGGGTTTTCTCATAACAGTAGTATTTCCTATACCTCCCTTCCCTGTATAATACCCCATTGCTTTGTGTATGAACATCACTTTAATTGCTCAATCTTAGAGACATCCTCCAACCATCAACCCAGCCTGCATACAAGTAACGTCAACTTGGACCGTCTCTAAATCATGAAGACCATGACTTACGGAGGTAGAAACGGCCGTCCCAGAGCAGCAGTAAGTCGCGCCGCTGCCGACGTAGCAGACGTAGGAAGTCTGAACCTAGTAACGACATTCGAATCAACTCTTCAAGTCTTCAGCAACGACGAGGAAGTTTACCCAAGAAACCTTCGAACAGCTGAACGTCTGCCCGGGACCATTGTACGCAGTGTTGCACGTAGCTTGGGCGGCAGGCGCAGCAGCCACCAGCCACAGTGGCAGCGGCAAGGGGAAGGAGCGCGAGGATGTTAAAGCGCATCGTCAAAGTGTCTTTGGTGATGAGGTGGATATTCAACACAAACTCGAATGCCCTTTTATACGCTGGAATGACCTTGGCGTCCCCGGCATATATGGGCTTGGGTTCAGTCCAGATCATGACAAGCATACGAGAGCACCATACTGCAAGTCAAACTCTGACAGAGGGCAAGGGCACATGCCCGAGGAGGAGTGTCTCCCCAGGGTTACAGTCCACATTGAACCCCAGATTCGACGTTGAGCGTTGACCGGTCAGATCTAGGCAGGTACTGGCAAGAAAGGACGGCGTCCAAGTTGGAATAACTAATTAGCTCAGCTCGCATCCCCCGGCCATAGGACCCGCCTAAAGAAAACGACGACGAGTCAGCCATAGCACTCGCGCAAAAGTCTGAACACGATTCCCCGAGCAGCAATAGATCTGGCCTCCAGAACCGGGATTCGCGATGTACCAGACGTAGGACGTAACAAGTCTACAAGTCTCAATCCATATCTGGATCGTCCAAGGAGAGGGATCTCACGAAGGATACTTGTTTGCAGGAATAGGTAAATCCAGGGCCTCGCTTGGTAGGCGAGTATGCGTAGTTGCAGTTGGACTGGGCGGGGCTCTGGCGCGGGTGCGGCAGCCACCATGCCCAGAGCCGCGGTCACGATTGAGACGATGGCGGCGAAGACGCTGAAATGCATGAAAGTACTACAAGGAAGACGCTGTGAGAGTTCTCAACGGGAGCTTGCTGCGTCAGACTGGGCTCAGCTGTAGCTGTGGCCAAAATTTCGATCATTAGGCAAAAGATAAAAAGCTGTACCTGCAGGTACTTCAACTGCGTCAGACGATGTAACTTAAACAGAAAAGCGAATGATTTACTCTGTAGTCGCAAGATGATCCAATAGATAGATCCTAGCATTTGGCTTCAGGTCAAGGCCCTCGATGAATTCGTATGTTCCGGCGATGAGATCTTGTAATGCCATACCGCGCTCCGTCTTCATCGCGGTGATCACTGTCAACCAACAGTTAGTCCCAGTTGGGTGCGGCAGGGGAATAATTACGATTGTAAGACGTCGTGAACTCGTCAGACAGCATCGAATTTACGATGACTTCGACGTCTTTGGGATGAGGACTGCCAGTACAGTTGTATATTTCCTCCTCGCCGATGAGATCATATGCGGCATGGCATGCTTGCAAAACGTTTAATGCTCGACGCATATCACCCTTGGAGAGCTTGAGAAGAGCTTTCTTGCCATCATCGGTGAGGGTTACGCTGCTGATCGTTAGTTCACAAATTATGGGCGCTGTATACACGTACTTTTCAGCCTCCACCACCGTTATAAGCCGTTTCTCCACCTGAGCGATAGGTAGAGGGGAGAATCGGAAGCGAGTGCATCGACTTTGTATGGCTGGCGTGATCTTGTTGACGTAGTTGCATATGATGCAGAAGCGCACATTCTTGGTGTATTGTTCGATGACGCGACGAAGTGCTGCTTGGGCGGCTTGGGTCATCATGTCTGCCTCGTCGAGAATGATGAGCTTGTATCCTTTTGAGAAAAGAGTACGCGTTTCGGCGAACTGCTTGATTTGCTCGCGGACAACATCGATGCCACGTTCGTCCGACGCGTTAAGCTGAGAAATGGATGTCAGTGCAAAACACAACGCGAGGAAAGAGAACGTACCTCAAGAATTTGCTTTCGATAGTCATTGCCGTATATACGTCGGGCGACAGCAAGGATAGTTGACGTCTTTCCGGTACCAGGAGGGCCATAAAATAGGAGATGCGGTAGGCGGTTCTTCTCAATAAACTTTTCGACTACAGGGGTGTCAGCAAAGCATACAGCGACAACACGCGACACGCACTGGTAGCTGTGATGTCTTTGTGCGACACGACGTCGTTAAGCGTGACTGGCCGGTATTTCTCCACCCTACGCGCCCGTTTATGAGCCGAATCCAAGCAGCGCGCGCAGACGCGTACCAAGGCAGATTCTCATCATACTGCTGAGCTGAGGCATTGGTAGCCTTTCCCTTTCCCTTGGCCGACGCCGGTATGAGGTCAACGTCCATCATGTCGTCTTCATTCTGTGGGGCCATGGCGAGTGCGGCTGCTAGGCTGATGGCTGACGTGAGAAAGATGAAGATGGTGGTCGTGGTGAAAGCAGCCAAATTGAAATCGACGCGTCTCGGGCCGAGGAAGCGGAGACTGAATATATCAATCCGGCAAGGCAACTTCCGAAACTTACAGTCATTCTCGGCCAGTTTCGGCACAGTGTATCAGTCTCTATCAGCAACTATCACCGGCTCTTGCTTTTGTCAAAGACTCCATCGTTGAGGTCGTTGGACAGACAGAGGCGTCCGTCGCAAGATGCAGATTTTCGTAAAGACGTACGTGCATTTACTGTTTCGCTCTGTTCATGCTGACGATAACGACTGTAGCCTTACGGGCAAAACCATAACTCTTGAGGTCGAGTCTTCGGACACCATCGACAATGTCAAGGCCAAAATCCAGGACAAGGAGGGTATTCCCCCCGACCAGCAGCGTCTGATTTTTGCTGGAAAGCAGCTTGAGGACGGCCGTACCCTCAGCGACTACAACATCCAGAAGGAGTCCACTCTCCATCTTGTCTTGCGTCTCCGTGGTGGTGCCAAGAAGCGCAAGAAGAAGACCTACAACGTATGCGACGAATTGACCCAATCATCCTTACTGATTTGTCTCTAGACCCCAAGAAGATCAAGCACAAGCGCAAAAAAGGTCAAGATGGCCATCTTGAAGTACTACAAGGTCGACTCGGACGGCAAGATCAAGCGCCTCCGTCGCGAATGCCCATCCGCTGAGTGCGGTGCCGGTATCTTCGTAAGTCGATTATTTCCTTCACGCCGCCTCCATCTAATCTTTCCGCTAGATGGCCTTCCACCAGGACCGCCAGTACTGCGGCAAGTGCGGCTTGACCTACACCTTCCAGCCCGGCAGCAAGCCTCCAGTTGTGTAGTGTTGTATGATCTATGTTGTATGAGTACACGCAAATTGATGACTGCTTGACATATGACAGAATGTCGCTTGAGGTCGTGGACTGGACAGGGAACTCGGGAGGACAACTGTATAGTTGCGACTCGACCTTTCTTTTGTGCATTCCAAAAGGTATCAGTACCTCGGCTTGAATGTCTTTCACGGCGTGTCCTAGGCTTGATTTCCGTGGTAGATTTTCTTCTCCCTCGATCATTGAGGCTCATCTGCAGACGCATGGTCTAGCGAGTATGCGTCGCCCTTTTTACGGAGGCTGTTTCCTTAAATTTTAGTTCATCAATACTCACCACTCCAGTTGTCAGCCTGGTTCAAACCCCACGGTGCCATCTCCTTGTGGTTCCCGGTGCTCACCTTCTTTCGTGGTACACATCTACTGTGTTCGTTTACCCTCGCACGAAGCTGGGAATTAGGTGTCAAGCCCCACCTCGAGTTGCATGTCTCTGGGTTATATGTATCCCTTTCGTTGGCGGATCGACTCGGACTCTGCTTGTCATCGGATTCTAATTCTCTTCAGCTCCCTACTATCAGCAGTTCCAACCTTGGGACCGTGGACGCGTGGTCCAGCGAGAACGCGCCCGCCTTCGAACAAACCAACGATCGAGCTCCATTTTTAAAATTTTACCGTTGCTCCGAGTCAATGGGCCTACCTGTGGACTGGATGCATCGTGGACTTGTGGATCAGCCGTAAAGTCGTCCGCGGCTCTGCGTGAGATATTGAGTCCGAATTCAAGATTACTTTTTGACAATCGGAGGCTCGTCGCTCCTTCCACTGTCAATGGCGTACCATCTGCTCTAGTACGTAGTTCTCTCCCATGGGTCACGATTCGGGTTCAGTTTGACATCTTAGCTCTGTGCGCCGTGGACTCGTGGATCAGCTGTAAGGTTCTCCACAGTCCTCATATTTGACATCGGCCAGGGTTTCTGAGTCATTTTTTTCGTGTCGGCCTCATTCACGGTGACATTTGTGTGTTCACGCGTGAGTCCTTCCCCTTCCAATCTCAACCCAGTTCCTAAAGTCGATGAGCATCAATGGCTGTGGCCGTCTCGTAGCTCACCCGTTGCAACTGCCGTATAAACTCTGTGAAGATGTTTTTGGTCCTGTGTAACATGGCCTGCGTCGCGGACTTTTGATCTTCTTCGTGCTTACTCTCATAGTTTCCAAGGGCAGCGTACCATCTACTTTGTTTCGCGCTGGTCTTGGTTTCGCCTCGGTGCTGTATATTGGACGTGCCGTCTGACAAGTACTGACTTTCTTTTCCCCTTCGGCTTCTCAGGTATCGAGGCAACGTCCCGGCTTACATGCAGGCTCGTAGCTCACCGGCTCTGTCCTGTGTTCCGTCAAGTCGCTTTCTGTTTTAATTCAAATTCACTCATACTGATGGCATACGTGCTACATCCTTCATACCCGACCATGACTTGCCTCGTCCTTGCTCAACTCTCCCATGGGCGTATGGCATACCGGCGCTGTCTTCGCCCAATACGTTGCCTAGGGACCCCTTTTTTTCTTCTGCTTACATGTCAAGTTCAACATCCAAGTGCCAACTTCCCAGGCCTATGTGCAGACTCGTAGCCCACTAGCTATTGTCCGCTTAGCTGTTGGAGAGCAATGTTTTATTCGTCTAGCTCGTCTGCAGTGAAATTATATTCTCTGACCATGTTTTGTAGAGGAGATATCGCTGCACGTATTCATACAGACACAGAGACTTGTATGCGTACCATACCGCCAAATGCAGCAACCTAATCGCACTTGCTAATTCGAAGCTCCTCGCCCGGTCCACCTACGATTTCCGGGTATCGAGAATTTGCGTTTACAGACCAACATGCTTTAAATAGAGCCTACTTCTCGCGTCGCATCTTGACGTTCTTGATGCATGTACGACATCATGCATCATGCCGCGAACTCTGTAACAGGATATGGATATCGAAGAAAAGGACGCCGAGAACGACGAGCTCGGCACCGAATCGCCCTCGCAAGCCCAGCCTTCTGGATCGCGTCTCAAAATAAACTAAAGCTCCCCAGTGTACCAGCGAGCTCGACGTCCAACACGGCGGTGCTAGAAGAGTTTCGGCAGGTTAATCCTTCAAAACGGTCTTCTGGACGGACACGAATCTCTGAAGAAGAATCCACTCAAGCAAGCCCCAATGTCTTACAAGCAGACAGGCCGTTGCGAAAGTGGTTGAACCTCCTTCCCATGTTCCTCTGAGTACCCAGTTAACCCCAAGATGAGACCCGACATGCTGACACTCAATAGTTGGTGATGTGACGCCAGCAAGAACGAGTCGAAAGAAACAGCTCAACGAGACCGAATTGGCCCTTCGTCGTGAGGAAACCGCACGGAAACGCAAGAACATGACTGAAAAGAAACTTTAGGACGAGAAGGTACTGTACGCTGTTTTTTGAAAGACTTTGTCTCAACGATAGATAGGCCGAAACCATCAATCGTTTGCTAAAGAAGCAAACGCGTCCTCGCAAAGCGCGCTGGAAATGTTCCTACCCCAAGGGCAGACGCGTCAAAGGCCGACAGGAAGAAATGGACGTCGACGAAGCACCGGTCGTCATACCTGAACCACAGATACCCACATGGCCACTTCGCGGCCACCCTGCCGGAGCCGTTTGCCCAAGAAACCACTTCCTGCTGCCGAAATTCGCATCTCTGTATGATGTGCATTTCAATCACAAAGCTGCTTTTTTTACTGCCTGCCTGGATGGAGAATGTCCAGAGCTGCCAGATGAAAACCTGCGCCCAAACTGGCGCTTCTTCCCGGGTCCTGTACATATTCGATCGCGCGCTACTTACCGCCCCATACAATGCGCCCATCCTCCCAACCGCCATGTTCCCGTTCAAGGCCGGCTTTCACACTTCCTCGCATGTCAACACTGCAATGCGCGCATTACACGCGAAGACAAGACGCCAGGCCAACACATATCGCAAGGCTTGATTCATGGCAGCATAGCTGCTCTCGCTGGCGCTCGCATTCCGTGGGCATCCCACAGTTCTATTTTATAAGCCTGAAAAAAGCAAGTCCGAACGTTCTACAGAGTACCCGCGAAATTTCGCTGCTGGTGACGGGCCACAGCTTCGACGCGACATGCACGAATTTGACGGTCTTACCACTAAATCAAACGCGCAGGCGCTTTCACCACGACCACCAGAGTAAGTCGTCTGCTTTCGTCTGGGAGCGCGCGCGACTCGGGATGGAGGGCTGCCGCCCATCTTTGACGATTGAACGACCCTCAGGAGGCCAATTTTTTCTGTCATGTGTGTTTTTCTCAAACTGAATGCTCAACTATCCATTAGAATTGCGGACCGATGTGCAGGAAGTGCGCCTCAGACTGTGCAGGCCTTGCTTAAACGTGTTCATATGACTCATTTCCTTTGGCATGATACCGCGGAGTGATGTATTCGCGAATGCTCCGACTGGTCAAGGAGTTTGAGGCTATTGAGGGGACTACGACCGTAGAAAACGCGGAAGAATCTGGTTCGTGTTCTCTGTCGATTTACGACAGGAAACGTACCCACACAGGACAATAAATGTCTAACTACGCACCTCAGACATCCGATGGCGATCTGAACGCCGCGCCTTGGAACGATCGCAATGTCCCGTTGTTGACATGGCATGCTTTGGCCATTCCACCAAATTGGCTTTGGCCGTGCCGTTCTTGGACACGGTCCTCCTCCATCTCCTCCATCAAACATCGGACCGCCTTGTATGGCGGTCACGCAGTAAGAACCATCCCTTCTATTATGTGAACAGTCATGTGCACAGAAGCGATTGTATTCGATCCCTAGCGCTATAAATTCACGACGTCTTCCGAAAACCAGAGGCAAAATTTCCCACCATGAGACCAAAAACTCTCAGCATCATCTTCCTACTCGCCTCATGTGTACGCATAGTCGCCACCGCGGGCATATCCCTCACCAATGGATTTGAACGTGTCTACATCCAAGTCAGTACATGTGATGCTCGGTGAAAGAGTTATACTTAACGAACTTTCAGCCCTTTGGCCCGAATGGAATTAGAGTTCGCTCTGGTCTCCGCCGGGATCCCACTGGGCACGAGCTTTCTGCTCTCATCGATCCTCCTCTTGAAGGACCTGGAGGAAATCAAGGTCTGTCCGTCGACACGTCCATCGCATACTTGGGCAATGCCACGCTTGACAATGGCAACATACGCGTCGACGTGGTCAATGGCCGCTTATTCTTCTCTCGGATCGAGTCTAACGGGACGACAACACTGCTCACGAATGAATTCATCGACACCAAGGCGCTCCTGTCTCGTTATTATACCCAGGATTTTAGGACCTCGAGTTTCGCGGCCCAGTTCTCTTTCTCTTCGCAGCCTGATGAGCAGTTTTACGGCATGGGTCAGCAAGCGTGTTGTAGCGATCAGACGGTCAACAAAAAAGGTCAAGTGGTAGACCTGATCAACTTTAACTCACAGGTTCCCATCCCTGTGTACATGTCGAACAAGGTGACTTGTCTTATTAGGCTTCCAAACCGCTCAATTCAATCCTTTCTTGCTTGCAGGGCTATCTTCAATTCTTTAATTACCCGGGACAAGGACGAATGGGTGAGTATACTCACGGTTATATTAACTGCATGCATTAATACTGAGACCCAGAGTTTTCGCCGCGTAAAACTCGCTTCGAGGCTTCGGAAGCGACGGTAATCGATTATTGGATGTGAGTAAAAGTAGATCCGTCCTTGCATTACTCTCAACGCCTATAGAACTGCGGCAACTCCTGGGGATTACGACGCCCTCCAGGAGCAGTATACTGCTGTCACTGGTAAGCCTTTCGACGGGTTTCTTGAAGTGCAGTATTCATCAGTCGTTAACAGGCCGTCAACCTACTCCGCCGGACTTTTTGCTTGGGTATCAACAGTCCAAGTTGAGGTACTGGAATCAAAGCCAGGTCATCGACGTCGCACAGCGATTTCACGACGAACAAGTCAATGTTTCGCTCCTTGTTGTCGGTAGGCCGCAGATTCACTGTGGAGAAAACAAATTCCAATCCTTACTCATTAGATTACTTTGCATGGCAATTCCAGGGTGACTGGTCCTTCGACCCAATGTATTTTCGCGACCCGGCTGCGATGGCCGCCCAAGTGAAAGAGTTGACCGGAGCGGAAATGATGGTGTCTTTGTGGCCCAGCGTAGAGGATTTGTCGGCCAACTATCTAACTCTACAAGAGTCAGGACTTCTGGCGACTACGAGAGACGGAACGGGCATCCAGGATTCGTTTGCCGGTGCATATATCCGCTTGGGTAAGTCTGCATTTGTTTGCCGCAGTCGTTGAGCATGTCTTGATTATATTCATTGCCAAGTGGACTCGACGAACCCAGCTGCGAGGGAGTTTCTGTGTGAGTGACTTCCAGTTGTGTACTGTTCCACCCTCATGGCGACATTGCCAGGGAAGCGATTGAACGATAGCTATTACTCGAAGGGAATTCATAATTTCTGGATTGACCAGGCTGACGGTGTGCATGCTTGTATATTGAACACAACGAACTCCATTCAACTAGTTATTTCAGGTGGCTCTCTCGGCGAACCCTTTCTCAATAGTGAGTTATGGCGTGTTTACGGACTATGTTCGTATGTAAACTTCTTCACAGATGGTCAAGGTATATCTGGTATACCCTACGGACGCACTTTCACGCAGTATTTTACTGGGACGCAAGAAGCTACGGGCAAGATGTATCCGTGGTTCCAAGAAGCCGCCATCCACGAGGGCATCCGGAACCTTACTTCAACAGACGACTCGTCGATGTCGTGTCCGTACATGGCGCTCACGCGCAGCACCTTCGCCGGCGGGCAGCGCTGGTGCTCGTACTTGTGGAGTGGCGATACGTCGGCGCGATTCGATACTCTGACGCAGCAGATCACTGCAGGAGTGTCAGTCAGTGCGTCAGGCATTTCGTCGTGGACGCTGGATATTGGCGGCTTTACGGGTTTGGATGTCGATACTGCGTCGGTGGGGTCGTCGTTTCGGCCTGTGCGAGCGAGTTTCATGCTGATTGGTGTTCTCGAAGGGTCGCGAGCTGTTCGTGAGGTGGTTCGGGATGGGCGTTTTCTTACCATATGTGAGTATGATTCGTTACATGTCACGCTGAAAGTCCTATACTCATTTGGCGCCAGACTCGTGTACATGGTCTGTGTCCAGCGTTTCAGAACTTGAGGTGTGGGGCTGACTTGCAATAGTAATCGACAATGTTCGATCCAGTGTCCAACCCACCGTACAATGGCAACAACTGCCCTAATGAGGTGCGCGTTTGGCGTGTCTCGCGCTCTTAAATTAAACTTTTGCCGCAGCCGTGGGCGTATGGGGAGGATAATTTCGTTATACTCAAGAACGTACGTCTACAGCATTGTGCAAAGTAAGAGCGCTCGTTAATCTCCGCTACATACTCTAGTACATCGCACTGCGCTACCAACTCGTGCCTTACGTGAAGCGACTATTTGAGATGCTGCAGGCTACGGGAAGGACCATAATGCGGCCATTGTACTATGACTTTGCAGGATCGGACGAGTTTGTTGTGAACGGGACGAGTGCGAACTGTCCCGACATTATCTTTCAATATATGTTTGGTACGTGTCGCTACTTGTTCCGTCGATCATGATAACTAAAACAGGTGCAGGCCCTCGCTTGTTGATATCGCCTGTTGGAGAAGCTGGGGTATCATCCAAGAATGTCTATTTGCCGATCTTGCCTGCGGCGTGGGTTGCACGAGGGTTCTCTTGGACGCACTGGTATTGTTGCACACTTTTATCCAGCGCGCGTCTGATGCTGACAGTTGCCATACAGGTGGACAGACGAAGATTATGGTTGGGGTGGAAGCTTTGTCAACATTAACGCGCCTTTGGACCAGATACCTGTGTTCTATTTGGGTTCTAAAGAGGATATCTTCCAAGGCAATGTGTAGACTGCGCTCGAGTTACTAATACTCCCCTTTGTTGGACAATGAACATCATCATCGCTTTTCTAGCGAGTTCGTCGGGCTCTTAACGGCAAGACGGCGTGATATCACCACGACTTTGGTCTAACAGGGAGTTGGCAACGGCCAAACCGCGTCCACATCGATATCCATATCTACGTGGGGTCGTCCAGTAAGCTGTAAGAGGCACAGAGTCGAGTCCGCCGTCTTTCTAGCTAGAAAAGCTACCGACCCAGAATGTGCAAGCATTTATGTAGACAGCGAGTAACCACGTCCTGCAGCTGCACGTCCTAAGTGCCCTTGTCGTCGTCGGGAGTCGTTGTGAATATGCTTCAGGTAGAGTGTTTATTATAACGTGGACAAGCCTTTGCTACAGTGTCCGAGTGTCAGTGCCATTGGATTATTTAAAAGAGGTATAGGGACGCACGCTGTCTCCGGCATCGTCGCTGAGGCTTCGTGGCTCTCCCAATGTCGCGTCGCGATGACACTCGAGGACCGAGGTACCTGACTATGAGCGGCACGGTCCGAGTCC
Source organism: Hymenopellis radicata (assembly GCA_015501595.1). Classification (NCBI taxonomy): domain Eukaryota; kingdom Fungi; phylum Basidiomycota; class Agaricomycetes; order Agaricales; family Physalacriaceae; genus Hymenopellis; species Hymenopellis radicata. Next base: position 16,795 of record JADNRX010000599.1, on the reverse strand, counting down.
GACCGCCGCCTCACACTCTAACTCTAACCAGTGCCACCACACGTCCACAAGACAACGGTGCTCACAACATATCATGCAATCGAAGGACCATAATGATTGGCCCGTGTAAATTGGCTCGAAGCTAATTCCCGCAACACTACCATACATAACCGGAAAAAATTCACTGTTGAACAAGTCAACAATGTCCCGATTACCTCACAATACAAAGGTAAATCGCGACTCGAATCCAAGGCTTACAATTCTTAGTATTTTACACCGGGACAAGTCGACGACTGACAAGCCCGCAAAACTCTCGTAGAATCGAAGGACTGGAGGACTTGGAAGCGTCTCTTGGAGGAAGGGTGCAAGTTCTAGGTTTGTACGAATGGGACATGTCCTCGGATTGATTGGTTGCAGCACTTCGTATGATGGAGCCACCGTGGTGCAGTGGTCTTGCTCTCTGGGTAAACCGGAAGGCCTGGGTCTTGGTAGCTCGAGAGTTCATTCCCAGTCAAGTCGCCAAGGGGTTTAGTGGGTATGATCGAGTCCCACACTGTTCGGCTTTGCAGCCGTTCGTGCATTTGGGTTTGAACAACCTGAGTCTTGAGCGGATAGGGAACGGCTCAGTCCGTACGGCCTATTTCACGACAAAAATGTCGTCGCTATTCCAAAAAAAAAAAAAAAAAAAAAAAAAAAACAAAAGCACTTCGTACACAGCCAGACGTTCAAATGAGCGCCGCCAGGTCCTCACTGCCGTGTGATGCGCTTGATAAGCCGATCAAGCTCAGCTTGGGTTCCTTCCGAGCGCCGCCTCAGTAGTGATCGTACCCACACCAACACCTCCTGTTTGAAATAAATCCCAAGCTCAGCTTGGTCTTGCATTGTCCCCATCATTTACTGCCTCAATCTTGTCTTCGCAAATGTCATCCTTTGAGATTAACCCCGAAAGTACGTTATTTCATGATGTCATCTGTCGGGCCACGCTAATCAGCGGTGTGTTTAAGTCTGGCTTGCGGTGCAAAAGCCTAACGAGTCGGTCGAATATCAGTGCAAGATCTGTAACGACCGAGTGCTCAGAAGCGGCAAATTCTCCTTGGCCCGTCATGAAAAAACTACAAGTCATATACAGCATCAGCAACGGCATGCCCACCAGCAATCGACACAGCAGGCTGAGGCCGCGTCAGCGCCGCCGTCTATTGATCCTGCTGTGAATTATCTGAGCAATGTTGGGGTGTTCAACCTTGCAAGCTCCTTTTCCCAGTCCTTCAACGATCTCACAACAACTGCACCATCTGGTACGACAACCGCACCATCTGATTCATTCTCCCATCCCAATCCCACGACTGCCGGTGGTGCCATGCCCTATTGGGATGACCTGTATGACGAAGATACGTCGGAACGTATAAGTCAGGCAATGCTTCCTCAGCAAACCGAAGCCTGGGGTGGGATTCTAGCCAGCATGGTGGACATGATGCATGACGAAGATGAGCGCCGAGGCCTTGTTGATGATATTGACTCGGACTACGAGCCCGAAGATGAGCTACCACCAGAGCCAGAAGAATCTGACTTCGAGTCAGATGACGATGAAAGCTCTGGTCAGTTTGCTTGAACTCGTCTCGGTCACGGTCTGATCTGGTGTTATATATAGGAATTCCTGCTCAGGATACAAGTGAGGATCCTCACCAAGAGGGACCTCCTCGAAAGCGTGCACGCCAAGGCCTTCTGGAACCCTCGGACCGCTGGTTCCCATGGCCCGATCGAATTGTGAGTTTCCTTCCTCGACACTTGCTTTTACTATGTCTGACGTGTCATTCATATATAGTCGTGTACTCTAGATATCCTGATGCATTTACCCCGCTCAGTCTTCTCGCAGCGACAGCTTGATCTCTTCCTGTGGCTTCTGAACATCAACAATGTTCCGGATGTTCCCTCCGTCAAGTCAATGCAGCGTCTCAATGCACAACTCCAACAGATGTGTGGAATTGATACGATTGAGTACCAAGGAAAGCTGGGGCATACTTATCATGTCAACAACCTTGCTCAAATCATCGCCCAAGTTAGTACTATACTCTTACAGTCCGAGATTAACTTCGAGTCTAACCAGTTCAACAGGAACTTGCAAATCCTCAAATTCGCAAGCACCTTTCGTTCTATCCCCAGGATAACGGGCCTACTTTGGGAGAAGCACGACAGGCAGACCGCTGGCTTAATGAAGCCCCCGAAGAGCTTCTCACCCCTATGGCGCGCATCAAGACGAAAGACTTCTATATTCACGAGCCAGCTCTGGCTCACGATGGACATAATAACGGTCTCGTCGTCATGCCGTTTCGTTGGTTCATGGGCGGTGATGAACTCCACGCTCGCTGCTGGGATATGTCAAGAGTGGTAACCGACAGCTCGGAGGCGTGGCGTATCACAAAAGACAGTGTTCGCGAGATTCCTGCCTCGCATTTTCTTGTCAATTTCCCCTCACTTCAAGAAGATTACAAGCGTTACAAGATTCCTGATCCCGGCTTCATTCACGGTTAGAGTCTTCTTTCAGTTCGATGTTCATTGACTCATACCATCCTTAGATGTAACCGAACAAGGTGTATCCTCTAAATGGACTCTCACGAATCCTGTAAAAGGGAACGTTTGGCGTGAGCGAGCAGATGGATGCCGTGTCGTATCTTTCCCTATCTGGCTGTACTGTGACGACACCTCTGGCAATGTGTCGAAGAAGTGGAATGAACACAATAGCTTTCTGTTTACTGCTGCTGGACTTGATCGGAGCGAGTCACAAAAAGACTTCAACGTTCATTTTCTGTCAACATCCAACATTGCTCCTCCTCTTGAAATGCTTGATGGCATCGCAGAGCAAATAACGTATGTTCTCCCTAGTCCTCTTCCTTACCTTAGTCTCATTTTTGGAGTAGAGAGGCACAGGAGCATGGCATTTGGGCATGGGACTGCGCAGGAGAAGGCGGCGGTGAAGCCGTACTAATTATTCCCTTCGTATTGGCCTTACTCGGCGATAACCCGATGCAGAGTGAATTTGCGTGTCACATTGGGATGCGCGGGAAATTCTTTTGTCGTAATTGTGATGTGAAGGGCAAGGATGCGAGTGATACCAACGAAGGAGGAACACGAGCAGAGGCTAATGCAAGCGATGATGAGAGCGACGGTGATGCAGATGACGCTGGTCAAAAGAAGGGCAAGCGACGCAAGGGTGTCTTGGAGACGTTCAGTGTACTGATGGCCCGAATTAGCCGGTTTATGAAGGTAAGACGTTTCGTTCGACTTGTATTTAATGAACTCACGGATACAGCCCGGAAAACCGCGTGAAGTAGAGGACACCTTAAAGGCCCTCAATACTCAATTCACCTATGCTATCGACAATGCTACTCGATCGAAAGTCAAGACCGCCCGTACCGCCACCGGCATCAAGGACACTTTTCAGGATTACTTTCTCGGGAAACTTGATGAGGCCGTTCACAAGCTTCGCGGCGACACTCAACGTCGGGATGCACTCAACAAGGCAATCAAGGAGCTACCGGCAAAGAAATAATCAGTCCAATCTGGAGAATCAAAGGTCTGTATTATCCATATCTGCTTCCAAGTCTGGAACTGAACGGCTGATAGGTATCAATCCGCACTCGGACACCCCTGTGGAGGTTCTTCATGTTGTCTTGCTCGGCTTCGTCAAGTACCTGTGGCGGGATCTCATCACGAATCAGATCGGGAAGAAGAATGACAAGAAACTCAAGGAATTGCAAGCACGACTATCTTCCTTTGATGTGTCGGGCCTCGGCATATCACCACTTGCTGGAAAGACACTCGTTCAGTATAGTGGTTCATTGACGGGACGCGACTTTCGAACCATTGCTCAAGTGGCGCCTTTCGTCATTCACGACATGTGTTCCGAGGATTGTCATCGTACTTGGCTTGCTCTTTCGAAACTCGTTCCCATGATCTGGCAGCCCGTTATTCACAATATAGAAACATACATTGTAAGCTCAAAGCATGATCAATGCGCGCGCAGATCGACAGAGCGTGCTCAATTCGAACAACGGCAGAGATCATGGGCAAAACAGTGCCCAGCTGGGTGGCACCGCTGCACCTGGCAGTGTTGCCACCGCTTTTGGTAGCTGGTAGACACTTGAAACTTCTAGTAACACTGGTTCAACACCAGGTCGTCACCTGTAGACAGTAGCATTGTGCAGCTGAATATTTACATATTAAATGTCTTCGATATCGTGGTAGTACAACGTAGAAAATACTCTGAAAATACAAGAACAGCCTCATCCGAGGAAGTTGAACCATCCGTGTCCCAAATAGGCAAGTTGTCACTTCTCTCTGCCCACCACCACTCCCATCGTCCTGTCCTGTCTGGCCGGTCCGTCTTGACAAACGTTACCCCCGCATCCTTAGCCCTTGAATGGATGCTTCGCCGCAGATCGTTGGAAGAGTGAGACTGCTTCCAAGCAACGAGTCAAAGTGGACACTGATCTTCCAGCCAGCGCGACCACATCTCTTCGGGTACAACAAACTGAGCAGGATCTCCTGTTGAACATGACGACCCTCGAGTGCGATGGACCGAGTACGCCGTTGACAACCTGGTGACCCACGACAACAACCACCACCACGTTTTGAACTGAACGCGACGACGACCTTCCTCTGAACACAATATCCTACGACGACCCTCGAGTATGATGAATCGGCCACGACGATAAATTTCTTTCGAGCACGACGACCATTTAAGCGCCACACACCAAGGACGATGACAGCCTGCCTTCAATCACAACAAATCCAGGATGACGACCACGACATACGACGACCTCGAGTACGACGAATTGGCCACGATGACCCTCTCTTCAAGCACAACGACCATTTGAACGCGATGCACCAAGGACGATAACCGCCTTCTTTCAACCTCAACGATTCGAGGATGATACTTACGTTGAACCCAAACTCCTTCCGAGGACGATGTTTCGAAGTACGACATTCATGGTATCACGACAAATATCAAGACATCGCGACACCCAGCAAAACCCCGTCCATCTCATTTACTCGGCTTTGCGCTATATGGATCTGCATTCCTCTTTGGCCGATCTTGACTCGAGGTCGACAAAACAGTAAGTCTTATGCTGCACCATGTCTATTCGCGATTTCCGACTGCGAAATTTTCAGCAGTACAGTCTTGTTCACTCGTATATCGGTGTGAACAGTTCAGTAAGTCCCGGATTTAATTGTCGGTCTGTTTATTGACTACGGATTGGTTTAGGCCTCTGAACACCAGTTGACTCTTTGAGGTAAGTTGTTTCCTTGATACTTGTAATCTGTCACTCACCCGAATTCGATTGTAGCGCGGTCGTCCTTGCAAACGAGACGGTAAGTATTTAGACTGGTCTTCTTCAGGCGGGGTCTTACCAACTTGACAGCATTCTTCGGATTCGCGCGGCCTTGCGACGACACCCAGCAACCACGACGACCCCACCACGACTGCACCTTGACACCAGTACAACAGTGACTCGCGACAACGCCAGCACGACATCTCATTGTAATACCACCTCCCTTCGAGTAATGCGACCTCCCTTCGAGTAACGCGACCTCCGTTCCGAATATCGCCAACCTTCCTTTCAATATGATGACCTTCGCGATGACTATCTTCGAGTAATGCGACTTCCCTTCGAGTAACGCGACCTCCGTTCAAGTGCCACGACCTCCCTTTCAATACGATGACCTTCGCGATGACTATCTTCGAGTACCGCGACTTCCTTTCAAGTGCCACGACCTCCCATCGAGTAACGCGACCTCCGTTCAAGTACGACGACGATGTGTTCACGGCATACACTGCTGATATATCTTTCATCATGTTTTGGGAATGACAGCGGCCCACTTGGTAACCCGGGCAATCTATGTGGGTGCTTCTTCTTGTTCATCGACTCTTTCGCTTACACACATTTTAGTACATCTGTTCGAGGGTGGTAAGATGGGTTGGGATCAGCCCGCTTGGTAAACCGGGCAATCTACGTGGGTGCTTCTTCTTTGTTCATCGACTCTTTCGCTTACAGCATGTTTTAGTGCATCTGTTCGAGGGTGGTTAGATGGGTTGGGATCAGTGTCCTCGCTGTCTTTCGTCGTTTCCGAGTCCTGTCTTACTGTAGAGGCAAATCAAAAATATTCATATTTAATAAATAAAATCGATCTAAATCAGAATAATCAGGAGGATAATGCTTGGTTGTAGCTTTTAGGGCTTGCGGTGCTTGTGAAAGTGCCGAGGCTGAGCTTGGGTTTTGATCAACCCGTGTGAGCTTGCCTGCACCAATCCGGGCTGCGCCAGGTCGATCACAGGTCGGGCGCCAGATCCGACTTCAGGGTCCAAATTCCAGGCGCAGCTCTTGATTTTGTCCTTCCTGTGTATGATCCCCAGTGAGAAACCCGTATTTAGTGGGCGATAGTGAGCGATCGTGGTAGATGCGGCTCAGGGAGATCACAGCCGAGAAGATATTGGTAGATATTATTGACAAACATGCTCCAGAACACAGTCTAAACATTGTGAAGCCAAGTAAGTACCAGTAAGGCCTAGTAAGGCTCTGATGTCGACACAGATGTGCCAATGTCGCTTCTTTCGGAGTTGCGGCCGCTGCCGGCACAGCCTGTAAAAACGTTAAGTCACCACGTTACCACATGCACATGTCTTCCGCTTACCGCCATCTTCGCGTCGTCGTTCGTGGACCATACTACTTATCGCGCTCGGTGGACGCACTGGTTTTCCACAGCCACCCACAACCAAGTGTTAGCGAGCACGGTCACAATAATGAGCGCGGAAACAACAGCGAGCGCGGACATGACAATGCGCGCGTACACAACGACAAGCACGGGCACAACAGCACGCCAACAGGTGGTTCTGCAGTGTGCTTGAGCAGCGCTGTACCAATAAAAGGTGCTCATTTCAGTCGTCTTCATCTTCTCATCTTACCCACTTTCAGCACGCCTACCGCACTTGCCAGGAAACTTCCATGGTCATCTACGGCGCTCTCAGGACCACCTGCAGCGCTTCCGGATCGTCTAACGCACTCTCGGGACCATCTACATTGCTCGACGGACCACCACCAGCCACATCCAGTGTGCCAACCCGAGCTCCGGTTGCGACGACCATCCCATCCGTGTCTGTGTCCTCCAAGAAGTATCGGCCAGTTTCGACGACAATGGCAAGTCTGAGTTTCCCTTTGTGTGCATTCGGCGATTGACATAATCTTCATCCAGGATACTGTCAATTCCGAAGTGGCATAAGCGCAAGAGGGCTGGTCGAGGACCAAGGAGCAGATATGTGGGGCGGAAGGATATCGATATATGTGTACTATATACCGTACTAGGTTCCGTTACCGTACTAGATTCCGTTACCGTACTAGCTTTTGTTACCGTACTAGCTTTTGTTACCGTACTAGCTTTTGTTACCGTACTAGATTCCGTTAATGCCAAGTAAATTATCAATTTATTGCTATTTGACATTTTTCGCTGGTATACATTGAGCAGGGCCTGAGCGAAGCACAAACCATGGTCCACGCAAGGCAAAACACACGAAACAATCTAGTTATGGCTGTCGAATGCGTTGCCGAAAAATCGCCAGAATATGATCGCTGTCGATATTGTGCGATCACATCGCCCACCATCGCTCACTATCGCCCACTAAATACGGGTTTCTCACTGGGTATGATCATCTGTCCAGGGCAACGCTCGAATAAGTCGAATGTGACACGAATGGATCAGTCGCGAATGCTTACAATTTCTGATTACGCATATGCATGAGGCATTCGCGACTAATCGCGAATGACCGGCATGTCTGCCGAGCCACAGCACAGCGAAAAGGATTCCAATATTTACGCTTCTCAGCTGCTGGAGGAAGCATTTAAATACATTAAATAGATATTCTGTACTATTTTACAGTGCTCAGTCAATGGGAATAGCATTTGATGCACTGATTTTGTGATACCCATGGGCTGTCTCCAGTTGTAGCACCAGCAGGACTTCTGTGGCAGGTCAAAACAACCAAATCATGACCAGAGATGAGCTCACCAGCCCGAGGCAGGCAGGAAATCGAAGAGGGAGACAAAAACTGACGCGAATGTGTTGGTCCATTCGCGATTCGCACGAATGATCGAGATTGGCATTCGAATGACTAATAAACATTCGTAAACAAGGCCATTCGCGAACGAATAATTCGAATGCGAATCATCCGAGCGTTGCCCTGCATCTGTCCTCCGCCTTATCTTGTGTTGCCTCCCTCTTAGACTTAGCGGGTAATCTCATCTCATGCTGCTCGGCATTCGAACTGTCAAGGATTTTAAGAATCTGCGGACGATTATCCCAATTTCTGGGCGCACGACCTATTCACTTTTCGCACAGAGGAAACATCAAGACATGACCTGTCAATCACCGCCATGGCAGAAGAAGCGCGGGTACCTTGTAACAGCTATTCTTTCTCTTCGCTTTCCACCACCACCTGTCTTGAGATTACTCTCTTCAGAATTGCGAGTTCATTTCTATGTCGGATCTAAACAGGTTTACTTCGCCCTCCAGTTCGGCGAGCTTCCGTGCCCCAAAGGTACTCGCTGTTTCGTGTCAGAGAATCGCCTCATGGCTGACTCGGTTCCAAGGATGAACAGATTCTAGCTAAACAGGTCTTAGAGGAGGAACGCTTGGCCGGTGGCTCTGACGGAGCTGCAGTCTCATCCGGAAATCCCGCCAATGCTACGCCCGCTTGTGAGCTCAAGGAGGCAGACGGTGATGAGAATGAAGCTGTATCATCCGGCGCAAAGGAGACAAACAATCCACCAATCAATGGTTCCCGCCAGCCAGCTCGAAAGGAGACATTCTTTGGCATACTTGGCATTGAATAATCTTGGCGATAGACTACGACGACAATTACGAGACGCATTTCCCTCCGGACCCTCTATATCAGGAGGCCTCTCGCGTATATCGCGTGTATATGGCGGAGTCTGCTAAACATGACGCCTACATGACAGACGAAGCACGCGAGGGACTAGATGTGCTCTTGGTCTTCGTAGGTTCTCATGTGCTAACTGTAATGATATTGTCTCAAGCCATCGTACACAGGCCGGTCTCTTCTCCGCAGTCCTCACTACATTCGTCGCACAAACGTCGCAATCTTTGCAACCCGATCGGGCAACTGAATCCACTTTGCTTTTGGGGGAAATCGCGTCCCTTCAACGTGCCCAGATTAACGGGACCTCCATTGATTCCATCCCCTCCACACCAGTGGATTTCACTCCTTCCTCCATTGACGTCTGGGTCAACGGACTCTGGTTCACGAGTCTGACGTTGAGCCTTGCCTCCGCACTCTTTGCCGTGCTCATCAAGCAATGGATTCGTCATTACATGTCACTCACATCTGGAACACCGAAAGAACGAAGCCTCATCCACCAGTTCCGGTTCATGGGTCTGCAGAAGTGGCATGTCCCAACACTCATCGGCATCCTTCCTGTTTTAATGCATCTTTCCTTGGCCATATTCTTCGCCGGTCTCACACTTTTCCTCGTTCCCCTTCGCCGCTCTATTGCCGGCATTGTAGGGAGTCTTAGCGCTCTTGTCTTTGTTGCCTATGTAGCCGCAGCTGTCTGGCCATCGTTCCATATTCAATGCCCATATCACACTCCTCTCAGCGACATCATCTATGGTCTCATTCGGCGTATATATATCCTTTGGGCCCGTCCCGAACCTTCAGACCGTCTGGAACAGTCTTTGAAAAGCGTGGAGCATAAAGCTGCCCGGTCGGGCGATACTCTTGTGGTACATGCTTTCGAGTGGCTACTCAACATGTCATCGAATCCAAGTGTTCATTGTGTCGTCGCGCAAGCCGTTGGCGGGCTTCTTCATCCATCATCATTGATAGAGAAACTTGTAAAGTCTGATACGTTCCAAATTGCCTGGGAGGACATGTTTCTTGATTCCATTGTTCCATCACTGTCCGATGCCCCTTGCATTCGTCCTGAAAAGGTAGACTTGCTGGAACGCTTATTCCGTAGCACACTTCATTATCGGGATGTCGGAAACGCCTCGTTCCTGTGGATAGCGTCTGACTCGGATGTACGCACAGCTATCCAATCCTTTCCAGCGCCAACTTTGCAATGGGAATCGGCGGCAACCGCGTTCCTGTGGCATTGTGTCAGCTTCGACGACACTCGCTCTCGCTCAGAAGGCCTGCGCAGTGGTACATCGTTTCATGTTGGACCCACGCGAGAAGCAAACACGACTACCAGCTTATTGTGTGGGAAGGGTCTCCTTGCAGCAGCCTCATCATGCTCCAGCATACTAGTTCCTGATTTGTCGCATCCGGCCTCCAACTTGAACAATATGATTACCGAAGAGCTGACAAGCCGTGTATGTCTGGGGTGGAAGCCTTCAGACTCGGACACATATGACTGTATACACCCAATCACATTCAAAGATGCAGTTCGTGACTTCGTCTGGTCTCTTCTCTCACCCTTTGACAAGTACAAGGGGTTGAATATGATGTTGGATTCTGAAAAGGTGCAACAGCTTCTTTCCCTCATGAACGCCATTGTTTCGCATGGACTGTCCGGAGTCAGCCGTGAGATCTTCTTTGGAACTTGCAAGGAGCTTACCTGCGAATTGCAAGCGGGGTCTGTTACTCACAAAGACGAAGAAGCAATATGTATGGCGGCCGACATACTTTTCCAGAAGAGGACTGTATGTGAAGATGCTTTCGGGCCAGAAGGGGTTCTTCTCCCAGCTCTGCTATTTCTTCATTGCTGGAAACCGCATATCACAACTCAAAATGCAAGACCAGACATCCTTCTCGCTCTCATTAAGATAGACATGTTCAATGCACTCAACGAAGTCGAGGGGATTGGACGATGGTGCTGGAGTGATTATTGCTTCAGAATAAACATCCATACTGCTCCAGTTGCCTCTCTCGTCACTTCCGTCATTTGCAGGAGCTTCGAGTCACACATGAGTCCTGAATCGGACTCGCGGTGGATTGATTACCTTTCCTCGTCTGACAACAGCACTGCTATTGTGTCTATGTTCACGTTACAAGGGACTACGGACACCCCCGCAAGTGTGGCACAGGTCAGAGCTGACCTTCTTCGTTTCTTTACGTCGCAGTCATTGGACTGTGATACCTTGCAAAAATGCAGGACATCATTGGCAGAGGATTTTGTGCCTCCGTCAGACTGGGATGCATATGGGGCTAATATAAAGGAGGCTAAGAAGGTTATTGACGAGCTCATTCAATCCAAACAGGTCAGCTAGTTTTTCATACCTTTGATCCATGCTAATTCGTATATGAAAGCAGTCCGAGTCCCCTAAACTTCCCGCAAACAGGTTTAGTCGCCTTCTTCGACGCTCTAAGAAGAGCATGGCAGATCCAGAGGCGCGAGACTAACAGCGAGTCGGGCCTACACTCGATCGAGTCAAACACATCCACCAGATGTAGCCCTCCGTTGCTTTTTAGATTCGAACATAGTACAATCCTTGAACACTAAACACCTTCAACTTGAACCGTAAGATATCGTCGAACGGGTAGTCGCGTTGACTTGTACAGACAACGTCCAGTCGTGATCGGAGGAATGCACATGTGATGTGAGCGATCGTCGCCGCGTCGGGTTCTGAAACTGGGAGACCGATCCATTTCAACCTCTGACCACCACCATGGCAACAAGACAGCGCTCAAGGTCCCAGGACATATGCTGAGAGTGACGGAGAACAAGACCAAGAATCCGATTCACTACCAAATGTACTTTGGCAATTAACTGGAATTCCAGAACGGTCGACACAGGAGGAAGGTATAACACTGTTTTCCTCGGCTGGATCCTATCCTCACAGTACATAGCCGCTGTTCCATTCAAGGCTTCCAGTTCCAAGAAGGTCGCAGGTCGTAAACGCGCGGCGCCCAGTGGGGGCAAGCCGACGACCAGGAAGCCTGCGAAACGTCGTATGAAATCAGCAACAAGGAAAAGTTGAGGACTTCAAGAAACTTGGAGCTAAAGTTCGAAGTACGGTCGCGCGCTTTCCTCTTCCGGCGTGGGGTACTCACGCCCTGAACTTGCTTGACGAGGAGAAACACCTTGCAGCTTGCTGACCCCAAGCTGACCGTTATGGGTACTACTTAAAGAAGGCCGTCATCAGACAGAACCTGCACATCATATTCGCAAAGTCAAAGTCGTACGTCCACATGCTCCCATCGTCATTTTTGTCTTCCCCTTGTAACAAGGCAGTGAGACATATGTAACTTTTGGGTCCTCAAAATACAAGTGCTCATCTATGTGGGAGGACCATTTTGAAATCATGAAGCGCATCATCGTAGCAACAGGCCGATCGGGCATGTCGGCCGACCCATGGGAGCTCACGTACACTTACTTTGCGTTTGCCTTCTTGTGGACTTGCTATTCTGGGTGTTCGAGTTTAATCGAGCGTACTATTTGTTCCCGACCATGACGCCGTAAATCAAACACCCCCGACAATTCCCACAACGCGACGGCGACGCTTTCTGTGGCAACGCCTTTCAAGACGGGGACGGAGGCGCAGACCATAGGTTCGAGGCACGTCAACTCTTATGTCAATACGACGCGTCATTACAAGACTCATGTTCTCAAAGGCAAAGACCCAACTGATCCTACTGCGCCATTCGAAGATCTCACGTGTTAATCTCTACTCTCCCGATTTGAACTATGCCATTGTCATCCTCCTTGGGCGTCATCCGAAATGCCCATCTTGTCGTATATAGGCGACTATCCTACACAATCGTCAACGGCAAAAAATACATCATTTGGTCAGGAAAGGACTCACCGACAGAACCAAATAAGTGCGCCACATATCCCGTGATTGTACCAAAGTGAATCGCGTCAGATACGTCGCGGAGATGGAGAGTGCGACGACTTTGATTGGGAACAGAACTGTTATCCATTATTCGCCTTACTATCCGGATAGTTCTCATAAGGAATCATGGCAATGGGTATGGTATACCCTTTTTGATCACTTCAGACAGGACAATTTACGATGAACCAGGCGTCAAATGACTACGCGGTCAACGAATGACCTGAGATCCTGGTGCACGGCGACCAAACCTATCGGCATGTCGGGTTGGGACCCGTGCTATTACTTGTAAGTCGCTTTCTTCATAGCTCTTCAAGCCACTCAGAAGACCGCGTCATGGGTCTCAATGGTACTGAGCTCAACTCGCTGGATCCCGAGGCTTGGTGGGCAAATGATGACGGACCTGTCTTCCAGAAGAGCGACGAGACCGTTGGCGTTAGACATGCGTCATTCCCGTTCGACGCGGTAGGCGGATCGTAGCATGGCGTTCCGTACATCGTATACTATGGGTGGGCGGCTGACCAACAGGCGGGCTGGGGCCCCAGGAAATCGCGTATGTTTCCTTCCCCAGGTTTGTGTGTCACGATTTCAAGCACTTTCACTGCTCATGCGACTCGCGGAAGGCGTCGAGTAATTACCTGCCGCTGCAGGTTACTGATTCTTGGCATAGTCATGATCATCATCCGTAGTCAACTCAAGCAATCTAAGCCTCGCTTGAGTAAGATGAAGAAGGAGAAAAATGCATCCACAGTCTACCTAGGCTTCATAATCCAGATTAATCGTGCAGGACTTGGAAGGGACCAAAGTATTGTTGCATTGCAAAAACTAATATCGCTAGTTCGGTATCCTACCTGGCGTCAACCAAGGGGAGACGCCAAGACAGCAAGTTCACTATATATCAGGGCAATCAGAACGACTATGGTTGAAATCGATGATAAACGGATTTTTAAGGAATGAGGTGGAGATTGTAATCGTGCGATAAGGATAATTAGGTGTAGTTTAGTAAACGAGGAGGGGGAACACGCGAACTACCACGAGTCTTCGATTTCCGGCACAAGAGCAAACTCCTTGTGCTCGGGAATGTCTGGCGATGCACTTCGAGAGGGGCCCCTCTGAGCGGCGAATCGTGAACCGAATCCAAAGCCGAAACCGCGCCCAATACGAGGCTTTACGGGCGGCCAAGGACGCTGCGGGTGCGCGCTCCAGTCGAAGATAACGTCCACACCGGGCCGGCGTTCCTTCAAAAGGTTCGCATGATCAACGCAGTGGGACCCGTTCAGGTGAACGGTATGAAGGACAGGGCAGGGTAAGCTTTCCCCGTAGTTTTTTGTAAAGAACCGAGCCAGTTGACGGAAGCCCTCGTCACTGCTCGTCAGGTATATGTCCTCCAGTCTGTTCATTCGGCCCAAACACCATTCCCACGTCTGGACATCTTCGTTCTCCCAATGAAGAGTGAGACCCATGAATTCGAGGATTTTCACCGACCACTCCGAGCACCCGTGAGCTAGAAGTTTGCTGTTGAGCACCTCGAGGGAGCGTACGAGCTCCGAAGTTGCCCCAACGCGTTTTCCATCAAGGTCATTTATGCGCAATTCTTCGAGCGCTGGGAGGATGAACGCCTCCAGGAGCAGCGGGACGCGATTGGTCCGCAACGACAAGCGTTTGAGCGTCGGGAGGTATAGCTCGGATGGAAGCTCGGGATGTGTGCCATCCACGACGCGAGCGGAGACCTCCAATTCATGTAGACACGGTGCAGCCTGTATAATCTGCAGGAGCTGGGTTAATGATAGTGGTGGGGCCCGGAGGGGCCGGACGACACTGAGTGCCTGAAGATTGTGAAGATCCGGTGTATATACCGACGGCAGAAGGTGATTGGTCAGTTGCAGGGATTTCAACTGAGGAAGGAGTGTGAGGGAGTGGAAAACGGACGACGCGGCCGATGCAGCAGGAAGGCCCGGCTTATCACCAGATATGCGAATGCGGAGAGTTTTTAGAGGAAGTTGGGATGAGGAGGGGGAGAAAGGGAGTGGGCAGTACAGTGCACGAAGAAAGGAGTGTGCGGCTTTTTCCGTTTGCGAACGGACATTGAGGTATCCGATGCGGGCCGTATTGTGTTGGAGAAAAGCGACCAAAAATTGATGCGACTCGGCGATGCTGGTCGTCTGCCCTTCGATGTCGATATACAAGTCGACACAGCATGCTCCAGCAAGGGAGAGCCAAAGCCCAGCCTTGCGTATTACGTCCCGTTCGTCTCTCTGACTGACAGAGAGACGCAAACTCGTCCAGGCGCGTGGGGTGCTGAGTGCCACGCCGCGGAATCGTTTGCAGACCATCGACAGCATGACTGGGGCATCAGGACAGTAGTGGGCGCAGTGGTAGAATATATCCCCCAACAGCTCTGGGGGTATGTCTGCGATACCGAGTGATGACATTGATTGTCTGGACGAAGATCAGGTTAGTCATGATGCCTGCAATTGATACAGCTCTAAGCGTACCGAGGGAGAGTGGATGGGGACCATGAAGGATGTGAAGTTGACGAGTATTTACAACGAAAATAAAACTCATGAAACACAAGGTAACCACAACCATTTTCGCGGGATCGGCAGCTTGTTCCGGGTCTGGAACACTGGAGACCAAGTCACGAATTCTCACTGGAAACGCGCGCGTCCTGGCAGCAATTTGTAGTAGCTGAGATTATCGGATTATCAGTACGCTTTCCATAAATAATTTGTGATCCTTGTGGGCATCGTTACGCTGAACGAAAGAGAGGAAAGAATCAAGGTTGAGAACGGCACGACGGCAATTAAAAAAGAGTTTCGATCACTTCAGCAGCCCGCATGAGTCTTGTGCCTCCTTTCAGTCGTACCGCTGTTGACTCTTTCAACGACTGAACGAAGGCTTGGTCAAGTTTCATGGGAGGTTATTAATACGGTACTTCTATAGTAACTACTAGTATGGGTGCGCAAATCATGTCGTAGCAACGATCGAATATCGATCCTCAATCTCCAACACAACGATTCCACAACATCTACGTTCTAACTTCTGCGTAAGCAGTCTGAATTTGACTGAGCTGGTATTCTTTCGAAAACGTGAGGACTAAAGAGATGCAAGAGAAGAGATCGTACTCATAAGGACGCAGCTCCGCTGGAATGGCATCATGTCTGTCAGGCCGCCTTCAATCAGTGCCTTCAGAGAGGCTACACCCTCTGCTTCGCCCGATGGTGTTCTAAGGGAGTTCAAGTGGTCTACTCCTCGAAGAGGAACTGGCTGGCAGACACCCAAATTGTCTACACAATTTAGCCAAGAGGAAAACGTAGGAGAACAAATCACTCACTCCCATTATCGGGTTGATGAACTGAGTCACGGAACCCAGATGAGTAGCAGAAACCATACGGAATATGTCCCTAGCTGCAAACAATACTTTCTGTCTCGACTCCGGCCTAGTCTTAGCGAATACACCATGCAACTGCAAAATAGCGCTGTGCGTCAAGCTATGCGCCACGAAAAGTCTTCGCAGCTTACTAGGAGTGCGATTAGATATTTGGGTTGGTGGCGTCAAACTTTTCTTCAACTCTTCAATACGATCGTCTAGGGCCGAGAACGCGGCTTGGAAGACTGAAGATTCGCCGGCGCTCATGTCTAAATTGGGCACGTTAAGACTAAGAGTCGAGAGGACAAGGCTGGTGAAGTCACCTGTATGCCAAGTTCCTATCAAATTATTCGCCCGCTCCCATAACAAGGCCGCTTTGCTAAACTGAGACATGGTCGACGAATCTTGGCTTCCAGCTGGAACACCTTGCAGCAAGTTCTGATAAGTGTGGCTACTCCTCATGTTCGTTGGATAGCCTCCCTGTGAGATCTATGAGTTACAGCCCCAGTCAATGGGTGGGTATGAACATCACCTTCTCGTAATCCTCCTCTTCAAGTGGCCACGGACTATCAAGGTGGCCGCTCTCATGGTTGGTGGGGCATG